>OY720442.1:135735435-135763241 GCA_963082915.1 Dolichopus griseipennis
GGTTCGAATTACGCCTAACTCAAATTTTGAGTCAGCTCAAGGTTAAGTCCGCTCACGCTTTAAGCGATATAATGCTTTTACGGATTGTGTGGACTCAAATATTGAGCGTAGTCCAAACGCTTACTGGTTGAGTGGACTCAATTTTGTGTTGAGCTTTAGTAGAGTGGACTCAAATATGAGCTAAATTCAAGTGCAAATTTACTCAAATATGAGCTAAATTCAAGTGCAAATTTATTCAAATATGAGCTAAATTCAAGTGGACTCAAATTTAGTTTTGAGCGCAACTCAAATCAGTTCAAATCAAAAAATATTTATTTTAATTTAATTTTATTTATAAGTAAACGCGTGCAATAGGAACGTAATTTTATTTGAGTTGCGCTTAACTACGCTCAACTCAATATTTGAGTCGCGCTTAACTCACCGCTCAACTTCATATTTGAGTCTGCTAAACCTGTGAGAGTATGTGTTTTATTCAACAATTGAGTCTGCTCAACATTAGAATCGGCTCAAATTTTAGCCCGCTCGGCATATGGTTATTGAACCGCTCATATTATTATCAGACTCAAACTTAGCTTGACTTTGAGCGTGTGTTCAGTTTCGTATTTAAGTTTTTACAACTCTGTTAAAATTTAAATAAATTGAGTTTCAGAATTGCAATTTAGGATTTATGTAAAAAGTATGATTGTTTTAAGTCCGACTCCAAAATGCAATTAAACTTACCTGATCATATTCACAATCAAAATATTTACTTTGACAATCCATACAACGACATTGATCAGACATTTTACATGTTATACCCCATTGTTTAGCAACTGCTTTATAAATTTTTTTTGATGATTTATTACTTATAAAATGTTGTAATTGTTCATGATTTATTTGTTGCTGGTTATTGAAATCATCCCATTGATTATCATCTGAATCACCATTACTGTAATAATTATTTTGTAAATAACTGGCACTATCGTAATTATTTCTTTCATTTGCACGTTTATTATTTTCAATTTCATTCATTTCAGCAATATAACTCGGGCAATCTTGATCATTTGGCCCAGTACAATACTGATGACTGCGTGGATCATCTGGGAAAAGGTTGAATAAATTAACATGGAAATAAGATGGAAAATTTTATGAATGAAAAAAAAAATATTTTTCAAGGATTACAAAAAAAACAAAAATAAAATATAATTTTTGAAAATTATTTAAAAAGGCTGTAATAACTGAAAGGGAAATTTGTGGGCGGAATAATTTATTTTAGGGATAATCTTATGAAGTAGGTTTATATGTGACAAAAATTATAAGTGATTTCAAGTCATCCTAGATTCTTCAAGACCTTCCAAATTTTCCATTTGTATATAAAAAATGAGAAAATAAATTGAGAAAAAAATAATATATATATATATATATATACATATAATAGGACATTTATGAACTCTGATCCATTTTCTGAGGTCAATATACGATAAATATATTTATTAAAGATTTTTTATGTTCTTAATATTTTAACGAAAGGAAAAATCAGATTTATTTGTGTGGGTGTATTTTAAAGAAAATGTTAATACTTAGTGGTATAAATACATATGTGGTTTAATAAAAGTGACAAATTAAAATGGAAATTGAAGTTGAAGCAAGGTTAACATGTTTTTCACATATGTTATAACATAAAGTTATAATCGAAACTTTCCTTAATTGTACATATAATATGGATAGGATTTTGTAAAAATAGGGTTGAATATGAATAATACATAGTTTTTATTAATATTTCATTTAATTTAAAGAAATTATTTTAATTTTGACAAAATTTATCAATTGGTATTTAAATTTTAAAATCGAATAACATGATGAAGAATAAATTGTAGATGTTTCTTTATATTATATTTAAATATTTAATATAATTTAATTTTTTTAATGCAAAGCATCGTATATTTAAAATTTACAAATTTGTTACTGACTGATATTTTAAAAAAGGGGCTCTCATTCAATAATAGTAACTTTAAATAGTTTAAATATGTAACTTTTTCTAATATCGTAAAAAAAACTAAAAATTGCATACATTTAGGCGAAGAACTTATGCTTAATGCTTTTGAATCGTTAAATAATTAGATTGTTTTTTTTTTGTTTTATCAGGGATAGTTGACTTATTGCAAATATGGGGAGATCTTTTAGGTAGCTTGCGATTTTAATACATCAAAAGCGTGTAATTTTTGTATTAAACTTTAGAGTTCACTGTAGGAGGCATCACCTAAATAGTTCAACGGTGTAGGGTTGATTACCACTTATCCTCCTTGTTTCACGTAAAAAAATCTTGATGTTAATCTTTACAAAATCTCACAAAATAGGGTCAGTGAATCAACTGTACATTATTAAGAATGAGTGAGGTGAGCGTCGAGCTTGCCAGATATTCCAACACCACAGTAAGAGTTGTAGTACAAAGGTGGGATTTGTACTTAATTTTCGGACTAATATACGTTTAATAAATATTAAGGATATCAGATTGAAAATATTAAGATTTACAGTGATTCAAGAAACTTAAACATTTGGCAGCATCTATAGTTAGTTAAAAAATATGTTTTCCAACTTTTAAATTAGATTTTAATAAAAAAAAATTTTATTTTATTAAAAAAAATTAGTAGAACTTCTATATTTCATCTTTAAAATCAAAATGAAATATTTATTTTTTAAAAAACATTTAACTAATTCCTATTCCAAAAAAAAAATTGATTAAATTCTGTTCTGAATCATCAATGAGTAAAACACGTGTTAAAAAATTCTATAATTTTTCCTAGAACTTCTATAGAATTTATTTTTTTTTCTCCAAAGTTTTCATATTTTCAGAAAGAAAAAGAAAATAATAACAAAAAAAATTTTTTTATGAATGATGTAGGAGGGTATGAGTTTAACTCTTCAAATATCTTAAGTCATAATCATCAGAAGCTTTTATTTGGTCATAATATAAAATGTATATGAATCATTGATGCTATATTTTATACACATATATATACTTAGATTCCTAATAAAAATATAAGTTATAACATAACATTCTGAATATTAATTGCCTTATCATTGATAGAAAAGTCTACAAGAATAGGAAAATGTAAAGAATGAAAAATTTTTTTTCAAAATGAAAACTATACTAGATAGTTTTGGCTTTTTTGTGAAATATGAGGTTTCACAAGACTTTTTGACTCCAGTACATTCAGAAAAAAGAACATTAAAGTTAGACAATCATCGGAAATATAATTTTATTAGATATTATTGGAAAATGAGGAAGTAGAGGTATGTAATTGTTAGATAGTTTTATTTTATAAAAATATGGAGCATGCTCCATATTGAAAGCCATTTCGATGATGAAAAACAATTTTGAAATCCTAGACTAATGAATTATATTTTATAGTCCACGTGGAAATGACGTGGAAGATAAAATAATTAATTGAAGAGCGAACGGAAGATTTGGGATTACTTTAAGAACTTTAATTAATTTTTCTTTTTATAAGTATTTGTGCTTGTGTGAAATGAATGTGTATTTAAGGACACTTTTGAAGACAGAGTTAATATTAAAAAAAATTTTAAAAGAGGTTCTGGAGGAGCTTTTGTAAGTAGATAGAAAGCTTTTCAGAGGAACCGTGATAAAAGAGATAGGATAGGTTCAAAAAGAAAAACCAGAATGATCCTTGTTGGAATGAGGATTCTAGTCACAAAACTGCACGACCCCGTAGCCAGGAAAGTTGGATAAACACCCAAACCACTTACGTATTATAATATCATTCTTAAAGATTAAGGATGGGAAAGTGATGGGAATTTTATTTTATTTATTTAAGTATTTAATGAAAAATGTAGTAAAGGAATAAAAAAAGGAATCTTTCTTAAATTTTTATAAATCGTGAGAATGGGGAAATATTTTGTAGTAATAATTTATCTAGAGTTGTTTGTTAATAAAACCATGGATTTTAGGTTTATAGGAAACTTTTGAAGTCTTTAAGTTAGATATTTAAAGCTTAAACGGGACTATTAGAATCGAAAAGTTAAAAAAAGATTCATTGTCAGACAATAGACAACATACTATTGTAAATTTCAAATATCACATTCTTTATATTTAATTATTTATTGAGCGGTTTTTCCTTTTAACGGAAATTGAATATAAATTGATTAAATATTGTCTCAAAATATGTATATATATGTATTTTATATAATTTTTTATTCCAAAAACTTTTTTTATAAATTCTCTAGAAGAATAAACCTCCCACTTTTTACAAACCATTTGAAATAAATTCGATAAAAAAATTTAAACAGCCTGAAAGTATGCAATTTTTTGTACATTTTGTTTAAAGTGGAAAATCCGATGTTACAAAAAATTCATAATACAAATTTTTAATTATAACTGTAAAAAGTTATTTAAAAATATACATATTCTTGACATATATATATATTTATCTATTTAAAATCAATATTTTATGGTATACATTGTAATATTAACCTAAAACTTACGTAATTAAAAATGAAAAATAATTTTTAGAATGGAATCAATGACTATAGAAATAAAAGGAAAATTGTTGTTTGATTTTGTTTTAAGTCATAGATTTTTGTAAATATTAATTTAAAAAGGAAATGAACATGAACGGAAGTATATATATATACATTTTATATGTATATATATATATATATATTTATAAAGAAAACGATAGAAAAAAAAACCTATCAAAGTATTATTTTACATCAAAAGCTTCACCACAATAGGGAAATTGTATGTTTATATATAATTATATGTATATATATATATATGTTCAAATATTTATAAATATATTTACATATAAAATGTCAATATTATTGCAATAAAGTAAAAAAACAAAAAAAAAAAAAAAAAAAAATTTGCTCTTTGTTGTGGCAACAAAAAACAAAAAACTCACCATATAAATTTACATCAATATCATCATTTATATTATGAATACGAGAATTTTCACCACCCATTATATTGTCATCTAATACATGTTGTTCCATTTGATTTTGTTCAATACTTTGATGTTCTTGTTGATTTATTGTATATGCTTTTGATGATGCTGTTCCAACTGCTCCTGCTGCTGATGCTGTTGTTGTTATTGATTGTGATAATGATGATGATGCACGAAATAATGGTTCACATGAACCAGTACATTCATCATTATTACTATTTAATAATAAATTTTCTTGGGATGATGGTGGTGTTGCTGTCATTGTTGAAATTAAATATTCTGTTGAATCTATAGATTCTTTACGATTTCCATCTAATTGTTGCTGTTGTTGTTGTTGTTGATTATCAACATCACATAAAATTTGATTTGATTGTACTGTTGTTGCTGTTGCTGCTGTTGTTCCTGATGCTTTGTGTTTTTAAAAAAAAAAATATAAAATGTAATTTTATAATGGAAGTTTTTTTTTTAAATAAAAATTTTTTTAAAAAATTACTTGATTCTAGAGTTGCCGCTTTTGATGATATATTTGTTGTAGTTTTTTTTGTATTCGGTTTTGATGGTGATAAAATAATATTTGGTGTTGAAATACACTTTAAATCATTTATTGATTGTGATGATATTTGATGATTAATTGTATTGATTATATTGATTATTGTTGGTTGTTGATCTTCTTCTTCAATATTGACTAATTCACCATTCACTACACCACCATTCAAACAATAATTATCATTTTCTATTGATGATGATGATGATGCTATTTCTGTTTTTGATATTGTTAAACGATTTCCTAAATTCAAATTTTCTAAATGATTCTGTAAGTATATATGTATATCAAGTTACCATTAGTATATATATATATATATTGTATATATATTAAAGATATTATAATATAAAAGTTAATGGATTGATTTTTATTATTTTCTATTTTTTTGTATACTTTGTGTAATTCTGTAAATAATAACAGTGATGATTAAAGAGTGGTGAGGGTGAGGTGAATTCCCTTTACAATACAATGGGAATTTAATATTGCGATTTTTTTATTAAAAGGTATTTGTGTATATAAATAGTGTTGGTTTAATTTTTTTTCCCCCCTGTATTTGATTTTAGTGTTGGTTTTACATTTATTGTGATTCTATTATTATAACAATTGATCTGGAAATTGTGACTTTATAAATGGACTTTTGACATGATGTCCATTTATTTGATATAAAATAAAATTGTTTTTTTTTGAAAAAAGTAGAGGTGAAAATGTTATTTAAAGATAATCAAAGTACATGTATAGTACATGTATAGTAATCAAAGTACATGTAGTTAATAGAATAGATGATGTACTTTATGGTTATTATTAACAAAGGCGTTCATGCTATTTTAATGATATGGTAATAAAGTCATAAGATTTTTACAAAATAAATCTGATAAACATTTATTTTTTTTTTAAACATTTGTTTTTATTGTTTTTATTTGTTTTTTTTTTTTTTAAATTTATGATTTGGAATTTATTAAAGAGATGATTACTTTTTATTATTTTATTTATTAAAACCATAATAGAATAACTTTGAATCGATATTAGCTTCTTATTAGGTTAAAGGGGAATGTATGAAAATCCCAAATCAAAAAATCCTAAATCACAAATTCCCAAAGTAACAGAATCCCAAATTACATAATACCAAATTTCAAAACCCCAAGTGACATAATCCCTAATTAAACAAATTCCAAAAGTAGAAAATTTCAAAAATGATTTTCCTTATATAGAAATGTCAAAATTTTGAAAAAATTTACTATTTTTCTAGATGTCATAAATGTCAAAATTCAATACATTTGTAGAAAAGCCCGCGTTTATTGAAGGGATGATTACTTTTTATTATCTTTATTTATAAAAACCATAATAGTATAACTTTGAATCGGAATTAGCTTCTTATTAGGTTGAAGGGGGAATTTATCAAAATGCCAAATTTACAAAATCCCAATTCACAAAATCCCAAACTAACACAATTCACAAAATCCCAAACTAACAAATTCCTAATATTTAAAAATTCCAAATGACATAATCCCAAATTTCAAAATCGCAAAATTACAAGACCCCAGTTATAGAAACTTCAGAATTGATTTTCTTGATATACAAACTTCAAAATTATGAAAAAATTTACTATTTTTTATAGATGTCACAAATGTCAAAATTAAATACTTTTGTAGGAAGCCTGCGTAAACATTGATATAATATTAATATTGAATTTAGAGTTGCATTCAAAATCAGAAATGCTACTTTTTCCAGAAGGGACTTTAGAGTTGGATTCAAAATCAGAGATATATAAATTTATCAAAATATCAATGTACATATATTTATGTATATACGAGATTGTAAACTAAGGGATTTTAGAGTTGGTTACAAAATCGGGATTACATGATTTTCTAGAATTTGATGCATATATGATTTAATAAAGATTTATAATGGGTTACAATATCAAAATAATTTAATATTTTTTTTAAGCGCCCCTAGTTTACAAAAAAATTTTGCCAATAAATCTTGAACTTTGAATTTTTTTCAAGTATAAGGTTTTTTTTTGGAATTTCGTATTCAACCCGAATAATATTTCGCAAATTGGGATTTTGTAACAAATTAAAAATTTTTTTGGGATTTTGTAATCTAGGATTGTGTTTTTGGATTTTGTAATTTCGAATTATCTGGGGTTTTGTGATTTGGGATTTCGTATCCCACCCCGGTTTAAATAAACCTTTTAAAAAATTCTTCCACAACATGAGTAATGAAATAATTTTTAGAATAAGTGGGGTAAGAAATGAGGGTACAGTAAAAATTCTATGAAAAATATTAAAATTCATTTATAAGGTTGAATTTTATTGTTGTATATTATGTTAAAGAATAGGTGAATTTAATCGATATATTAATTCAATGAAAACTTCCATTTCAATGATTATTCATTTAATTTTCATTTTTTCCACTGTTGAGAAAAAATAAATTTTTCATAGTACATTAAGTTCTATTTTCCCTCCTCCAAATTCTAGATCTATATTTTAGATTTTATGCAACGGCTTTGTTTTTCCATGGAATAAAATTTATTTATATTTTTTTATATTTGATTGCCTTACGAATCATTTTTATTTTTAAATAAGTATCTTGTATATAAGTATCTACAAAATGAAGATATTATAATAATAAATTTTTGCAATCATAAATTTTTATGTAGAATATTATTTCATTAGTTTTGGTTTATTAATTTTAGAAAAATGTGTGTTTTTTTTATAATATAATATCTAATATTAAAATAATAATGAAAATTTGGATTTTTTTTTTTATTTCAAATATCATTAAAATTAAGTTATGGATTTAATGCTATTACTCGTGTTAAACATTAAAATATGAAATAAGATATTTGGTTTTTGTATCATTTAATAAAATAATGAGATTTTTGGTTTTTAATTTAATATTATTAATCAGATGAGAAATAAAATGATATTATACTTTATTATTTCAGTTGGTTAGATGGTATTATATTTTTATACGGTTTAATTAAATTTTTAAATAATGCAGATTATGAAAATTTATAATATGGAATTGTATAGAATTGATTTTTGTAGTTCTCGTTTCTATTAAAAAAGCCAATTTGAAAAGTTGAATAATGGTTTATAAAAATTAAAGAAAAATGATCACCCAGTTAATAGGCTGAATTCTTGTGAGAGTTCCTAAGATAAAAGTTTTAAAAAATTGTAAGCGGGAGCATTCTTGTGGAGTATTCACAGCTCTGCTATAACTTTCTAACTGTTCAACTGGCTATTAAGTCTGCTTATACCATATAAGTATATATTAGAATAACGGGGACCTCCCTTATAATTTTGTACTTTTAATATAAGGTATTTCTGTATCTGCGAGTTATATTATTCAATAAAACTATTATCATATATATTAATCAGCTTATTCGATCGAAAAATTGCCGGTTGCGGCTTAATTATTTCTTATAATAATAATTAATTATTTCAGTAATCGCTCGAATTTTGAGTGCTAGACGGCACTAGTTATTGGTTATGCCATTAATTTAAACTCAACGAGTTTTTTCATTTCAATTTCTTATAGAGAATTAATATCACAGCCCCTAAAAGTATGTAATAAAACGAAGTTAATATAAAAACCAAAAAATTTAGCTTTGGTGGCTAAGTCAATGAACAAATGAAGTATAAACTGAAAGACTGAGGAGGATGAAATATTAATCAGTTTGAATGTGACCTTTTCATTTCTTTCAAAAGAACTTTTAATATTTATACCATGTTATCTGATAATATTTAACAAATTACCTAATATAAAATTTAATATAATATTTTTCCAATACTATCAAATTTCATTTTTTCTTATTAATTTATTAGAATTGCAAAAAAAAAAAAGGTAAATTTAGTAATAAAAATAATTTTTCAATATTTTGCTATTAGCATTAAATTACAAATAATTTTGCCTTGACCAAAGCAAAAAAAAAAAACAGAAAATTAAACTTTTCTTATTGAAAAAGGAAAACCCTAATTGACCCTTCGACATATATAGTTCAGCTAATTTGACCTTCATAATTTAATCAAATAGAAAATAATTTTTGTGTTTTATATGTTTGATTTCTTAAATTATTTTTTTTTATTAAATTTTCCTCAAATTTTTCATCAAATTTTCAATTTTACAGATGATGCAACACATAAAAATTTTCACCTTATTTTCAGAAGTTTTTATTTTACCTTCAAGTATATTATTAAGTACATTTGTTTAACTGTTTTGAGTGTATTGAATATATATATATATTTCTAATTAATTTCAATATAAAATATTTTCAACCTGCTCAGTCTTTTAGTTTATACTCCATTTGGTAGTTGACTTATCCGCCGAAGCCAAATTCTTTGGTTTTTCTATTAACTTTATTTTATTGCATACTTTTAGGGGCTGTTATATTAATACTCTATAACAAATTAATACAATACCGTTCTTTTACATTTGTGACGTTGTAAAATAGTAAATAGGTGACGCTTTAAAGGAGTAAAGACGTGATGTTGTGAAGTAGCAAAGACGTGACACTGAAAAGGAGTAAAATATGAGATAGATGCCAACACATCGACACTCAAGTGTATGGGTAGAGTCAGAACTCAGAATCGAAAACTCAGTCGATTAATTTATGTGTGTCCGTCCTTTCCAAAACATGGGACAAATAAAATATTTCGGATTCAATTTAATAAAGCTTTAAAAAAAAATCTTCCCTTAAACCGCATCATAGCACATAAATTTATTTTTATATGGAGTTCGTGCGTGTATCCCTGTATCGACCGTTTTCTCTATAATCTTCCTCATTTAATCTTAAAATTAACTTAACTTATCATCGTCAAATAAATATAATTAAATTTTAATATTTAAAAAAAAAAATACCAAAATAAAATTTTTATAATACTATTACATACTTTAGTATTTATTCATACCAAAGTTATATACTTTTAATACTTACATCTTCTATAAAATGTTCAAATGATAATAATGGTGGACTATTTCTATCAACTGATGTACCATCAGTACTGCTATGTGTAACGATTGGATTCGTATAACCTGTAATAAAAAAAAATATAAAAAGGAAAATTGGAGAAAATTTTTAGAAATTAAATTTTCGCAAGAAAAATGAATTACAAAAAAAAAAAAATATATAAAAAATAAAAAATGAAACCACTTGAGAATATCTTTTACTACGTGTAAAATGTTTTTAATGTTGTGTCTGTGTATACTACATTTACTTGCAATTTAATTTAAATAAACCATCACCTTGGGGGCTCCCATGACATTTTTTTCCATCTTATAACAAGAACGACATTTTATATATAATTGTTATAGCGATGATAAGTCAGGTAATGGTGAGAACTGGGAGATGGCCGGGGAAAATAAAAATGTTACTCACTTCACTTTAAATAATGAATTTTTATTTTTATATGAAGTTAATATTTTTGTACATGTTTTAATTTTCTATTTTTTTTTTGTTTTTTTTTTGTTTTTTAATGGAAAAGACATGAAAATGATTTTAAGAAATTATTAAAAAAAAAAAAAATAAAAACAATAAAAAAAAATAAAAACTAACTATTATGTAAAAGGAAATAATCTTTAAAAAAAAAAAAAAGACAGGACATAAACCATCCGTATATGGTTTATCCAAGATGCAATTTTTCTAAAGTGAAGAAAAAGCCTTGAGTTATGCAATGAAATTTATTAATTTTAAATGATATTAAGGGGGAAAAAATGGAACTCTTAGAGCATAAATTTGAAAATAAAAAAAAATTTTTCTCAATTAAATTTATTTATTCAAGTGGAAGTAGTTGATATTATATGTGAAATAACCTTGTTTATAGTGGATCATAAAAGTATACTTAAGAGTATTCAATATAGTTCATAATAAGTTTTTATGATAAGTTTCGTAATGTTGTAAGAAAATTTCATAAGTTTATGGGTTCCTTAAAATAATAATGATCCAAAATCTAAATATATTTAAAGTATTACTGAAAATCGGCTGGTCTTCTTGATCTGTTATACTTGAAAAGGCTTCTCTTCCTGTTTACAGTTAATAAAAAGAAACTGAATAAATTTGAAGAAGATTATATGAATGAAAATGTAAAAATCATTCATGTAAGTTAACGTTTCCTGATCCCTAAAAATTAAATGAGAATATTCAATTTTTTTTAAATTTTTTTTGAAAATGAGAAGTATAGAAGAAAGTAATAGCTGTATTTCGGTTCACTGCGTAAGTTGAATATTTAAACCTTCAAAATTTGTATATATGTATATTATATTATTCAGCTTTTGCAATGTATGCAAATTACGCCTACGTATTCAAATTATTTGCTAGCTCACTTAGCCAAAGAAGTCAAATTCTTTAGTTTTTAAATTAATTTTATTTTATTGCATACTTTTAGGGGTTTCGATATTTATTAATACTGTTTATATAAGAAATTAATAGAATACCGTTATTTTACATTTGTGACACTGTAAAGGATATGAAATAAACGTGAACACCCAAGGATTAGGATAAGGTCAGAAATTCAAAATCAAAAATTAGGTCGTCCGTCCGTCCGTCCGGATAAGTTTAAATGTTGTAACTTGTAAGACAATTTTCATAAGTTTAAGTTTAAGTTTCCCAAAAAATAATGATCCTGAAACCAATTATATTCTTTAAAGTAACTGAAAATTTTGTAGGTCTTCTTGAAATGTTATACTTGAAGAGGCTTCTCTTCCTGTTTACAGCTAATAAAAAGAAATTGAATAAATTTTGAAGAGGATTATATAATTGAAAATGTAAAAATCATTCAGTAAGATAAGATTTCCTGATCCTTCAAAAATTAATGAGAATATACATTTTTTTTTATTCTTTTTTTTTGTATCTTTAAGAACCTTTTCTGGAATTGGTCTAGAATATATTTTTTTTTTTTTTTTTAAAAATGACATTATTACAAGAATTTTTTTTATTTTGTTATTATTATTTTGGGGTTTTATCAGTTGAATGTCTTCCATTTAGTGTGTATACCTTTTAAGAAAATATTAAGGTATGATGGAAAAATGGGACAATTTTTCCACAAATTAAATTTTCTTTGTCTCTTTTGTTGCATGAGTAAATTTAATTTTTTATATTTGGTTTTTTTTTTTGTAGGTATTTTTGTAATCTTAAATCGTTTTTTTTTTTTTTTTTGAGATTTAAAAATTTAATTTACTTAAGATCATTTTATTTTTCAATTATTTTGGAGTTTTCTTCTGCAAATTTAGTTGTACTTATTAAGAAAAAAAATTTATTTGTAATAAAAGTCATTTTATTTTTAATTTAATTTGTTTTTTTGAAAAAAAATTAAAAAATAATAATAAGATTAAATTTTTTGAATAAGTTGATAATAAAGTAAACTTTTAGTTTATTATAAATAATTAATTCATATTATAATTTATTTTTATAATACTAAAAATTTTTCAAAAGGACCCCATTATTACAATTTCTAAAGTAATTGAGTTTTTGTTGAATTCTTCTTTTTCTTGGAAAATTAAATTGAATTTTTTTTTTTAATTTAATTTTAAATAGAATTTTCAAATAAAATCTAAAAATTTTTAATTAACGAAAGAATACAATTTAAATGAAATTAATTTAAGAATTGTATTGAAGTTAATTATATTTGTTAATTTTTTTAGCACTTATTGAAAATACTTGACACATTAGAAAGTTTCTAATGGAAATTATTATACATTAAATGACTCGTGTTGTTAACAAGTAACATTACAGTCCTTGATATGGAAAATGTGGTGGATTTCGTCTGGAATGACAGACAGTCTGATTATTTTTTTTAAATTATAGTACTCTTATATATTTTGACGTCATTTCTCACAAAAATTTATAAAAATTTATAGCTGCAGGAGTATCCCAAAGTTCAGACATTAGCCCTTCATTAGACATAGCTTGCTTTAAATCTCATTATACATCTTAAGGTATTATACATCTTAAGTACTTGAAAAATAATTTAAATTTTCTTAAATTTAGTTAAATTTATAATATAAAATTTTAAATTAAAATGGATTTGCTTGGAAAGCCAAATTTTAAAATCGAACTCTTAAAACCCGAAAGCAGCCAAATCCAAACTTTTTAAACCCAAATAGATTGACAATAGCATAAAGCGCCTACATGAATTAACATTAATACTATACTGTCGTCCTAAGAAAGAAAATCGTTTCTACATTTTCTTGGTTTTAGGTAATTTAACTTTTAGTGTTTTATATTCGCGCATCGCTATGTTGAATTATTTTTGAATTTTTGAAAAACAAATATGTTAATTAAAGAAAAAAAATTTTTTTTGAACTTACTAGAGATAAGATAGTATTCGGCGTTCATAGTTAATTTGGACATACGACTTTTTTGCTAAGCAATACTAGATTTATTAAGTTTTTAAAGCTTAGTTAAAAGGAGTCAAATTAAAAATATATTAACAAAATTTTACTTATTTCACTGAATTTGCAACGAGTTATGTGACATTTTTTCTTAGTACAAAGTTGTGAGACATTTATCTGATGTAAAATATTCCATTATGCCGAAAATTCACTTTTGGCGCTTACGACTTTTTTCCTAAGTACGGCAGTATATGTTTATTAATATTCTGTAAAAGGCGTATAATTTTCATTTTTAATCCACATTTTAAAATCCCTCTTAATTCAGAATCTCGAATTTAGATAAGTTTATATATTCGGAAAAAAGGGAATACCCTGATTTGAAATTCGACTCTAAAATGCCTCGTGATTCAGAATCTTATATATTCATTTATATAAATCTTCTGACAAAAGTGTATAGCCCGTAATTTCAATCCAACTCTAAAACCTAAATATTTTAATAGCAAAGGGCTCGAAATAGTGGAATCTACTACTCATTAATTCCCGCTTGAATAAATATAATGATTTTGTAACCAATGGCAACCAATGGCTTTGGAAAAAGTTCGGACTTTGACGAATTTGGATTTTGCAATTTTGACCTTCGAAAAAACTTTGGAGTTCGGCATTTTGATTTTAAGCGTGATCCATTAAAATCCTAAGATTTAAGTAAATAAATTATTAAATTACTAAAAAAATAAAAAAAGGTTTAAATGTGTTTGTGTAAATATGTTATTTATAATAAACAATTATGTAATTCAAAAAAAAATAAAATTACCTAATTTTTCATTTGTTGTATTTGGCAGTAATGAAATTCTTTCATTATTTTCAATTGATATTAAATCACCATTTAAATCAACTGAATCAATTGTTGAATTACTAGCACCAATATCCAAATTATTATTACAATAATTATTATTATTTTGATGATGATGATGACTTAATAATGATTGATTTACTTGTGGATCAGAATCAACTTCCTGTGATGTACTTCTTGAACTGCCCATACGAAATTTTAATTTGAATGGTGCCATTTTAATTTTAATTTTTTTAATTATTTTTTTAAAATTAAATTTATTGATTGATTCTATTTTTTTTTTTTTTTGTTATTTATTTTTATTTATTTGTTTTTTTTTTTAATAATAGTATATAAGTCTCTATTTTGGTTTTTTTTTTTTAGTATATTTATTATATTTTCTAGTATACAAACACTACAAACACCAAATTTTCAAAAGTGATAAATAAAGTTATAAATTCATAATAATTTAGTGTATGTATTAAAAATATGGTGTTATTAAAGAAAAACATATATATTTAAAAATAAAAATTAATAGTGTTTTTTATTAATAAATTTTTTAATTTATTAATTTAATTTTTTAGAAAATTATAGGAAAATTTTGGAAATTAAAAAAATATCACACTTATTAAAACACATAAGTAAGTAGAATGACATCAATTTTATATTTTAAATTAAATTTTAATAATAAAATACAGGGTGTCTGAAAATAAAGTTTAACAAACTTTAGAATTACTTTAAATATTTTTTAGTCGGTATTTATTGAGAATTTTAGAAACTCAAATTGATATTATATTAAATCTGGATATTTATTTTACTACAAAATATTTACTACTGGGTCAATCTTAACAGTTAAATATAATCGGATTTAGTTCTACAATTACCAAACGGTAAATGCTATCAAGACTTTTACTAAAATTTTAAGCAAACTTTTTTTTCTACATTTTTAGCTATTCTGGGATATACAGATTTTCAAAAATATTGGAATATTGTTTTTGGCTTTTTAATTGGTCTGGCTGGTTCTCTTATGCACCGGAGCGGTTAAACAGTTAACCTATGAAACTGCCTTTTTGCAGGAGACTGTTATAATAGTAGAAAAATAGTAGAAAAATTAGTGACAATTGAAAATTATACTAAATTAGAGTGGCTCCCAATGTTTTTTTCCAAATTGAGTGTGAATAATATTTTAATATATTATTTACTATCTTTTCGTGCAGCATACCATATGGAATGAAGCCTTTCTACAGTTAAGCTGTTTGGACTAATAAGGCAACGAGTCATTGAAGTAAAATATTTAGCGATTTTCTAACGCGATTTTTAAATCGCTTTCAATAATACATTGACGTTTAAAAATCGATTTATTTGTCAAAAGTGTTCTCTAAAGTATTTGTTATTTTAAGAGATAGGTTAAGTACATTAAGAACAAATGTAGAAATATAAGCTTGGGCTCAACTTATTACTAATATAACGGCTCTTGCTGTCTTAAAATATTATAAAAGTTTAAAGTAATAATAAAAGTTTTTAAATTTTATTTTCAGATATTCTGTTTTGGAAAAAAAAAAATTGAAATAGTTTTTCTAATTTTAATAAATAATAAAGTTTTGATTAAATAAATATTATTTTGTTTTGTGCAATTTTGATTAAAATTTCAATTTTTTTTGAAATAATAAAATAAATATTTTAATTTTGATTTATAATTTTTTTGAAATATTTTATTTTTGTATAAAATTTTTATGAAATTCTCGAAGATCTCATAATTTTTTGAAGTCAAATGTAAATTATAAATACATTTTATTTATTTAAAAATTAAAGTTGTTTTATTTAATATATTTTTATTTTTTTTTTAAATTATTTCTTTTTTTCTTATAAATTGTTGAATAATATTTTAATGTTGGGTTGATTTATTTACGTTTTTTATATTTTTTTATTTTATATTTTTCTAAAATCTTAATAATAATAAATCTGAAAGTAAAGTAAAGGAAATAGAATAACAATTAAAGACACAACAAAAATTACAAAAAATAAAAATTAAAGTGAAAGATTAAATAAATAGTTGGTATTAAATATATTTTCTTAAAAAAATTTAATTTAAAAGTGAAAGCTATGAAATTAAGATAGTTAAAAGCTATAATAAAAGGTATATAAAAAATAATGAAAAAGTGTTAAAATTATTAATAAAAATTAAAAAAACTACTCTATTCTTATTAAGCGCATTAAATGTAACTTAAAACTTATAAAATTAAATATATTAAACTTATAAATAAATTATTCAGTTACTATTTATTAATACTAGGTCTTAGAACGATTATTGAACTATTTACTAATAAAAAGTAAGTTATTAAACCTTGAAAATTAGTTTTGATAAGATCATGGCAATTAAAAAAATTATATATTTGTAATTTTAAGGGATTCTATTGATAATTAAGTATTTCCCGAAAGTTTAAGTTCTTAATACTATTGCCTAGGCTTATCGCGATAGGTTGGAATAAGCCCATTATGTTTTTAATTTAATAGAACTGAATAAAAAAGGATGTGGGGTTTTTTTAACAAAAATAAAGTCGGTTAAGAAACTGGAACTTTTATATTTTTAATTAACTAATATATAATACACAAACGTTCGTTGCCTAGACCTTGTCATCTTGTAAAATAACTATTTCACATCTCGAATTATTATAAATACTTTACACGCTATATAATGATGGCAATGGATCATGATTTATGATTAAAGAATAGAATATAAATGGTGTCAAACAAAATCGAAATTCGAAAATAAGAGGAAAGAAATCACATAAATGATGAAAAAAAAATAAAATTGGCAATTGGCATATCATATTCATAAATTACAAATTCCGAAAATTGTGTTTTTATTTTTAATAGAACATTTTTGAAATAGAAGAGTATAGAACAAAGGAAAATAGAAATTTGCTTAGGTACCTACAAAACAAAAAGAAAGACGAATTTTACAATTCGGTAGTGAATATAATTTAGGTAACAAATGGATAATATTTCAAGCTGGAAATGTAATTGACATTTTATAATAATTAAAAGGTACGAAAATAAATTTTTAAAAACTGAATTTTTATTTTTAGCAATTTTTAAAAAAATTTTGTAAAAATGTGCCTATATAGCTTCACTCTGTCCGTCCGTCCGTCCGTATATTTACAAAAACTTTTGCACCGTTTGAAATAGTGTTAAGAAATTTTAACCACGGGTAGGTATTGGGAAGAAAATAATTTCGTAGAAGATTTTTTTTCTGCAGCCCCACCCGTTACGGAGCTACAGCCTCCTAAAGTTGGAAAAAGCCCTATATTCAAACTGCTATAATAAGAGTTCTATTAAGTGTATTTTCAATCTGAAAACGGCAAATATAGCTGATTTTATAAACTTCATAAATTTTTAAAATTGTGTAAAATAACTCCTTTATTACAAAGTATTTTAAAATGACAGTAGAAGACATAAAATACTTTGGCATATACATAAAATAACCTTTGCAATTGCACAGTGGTCTTACAAGTTAACTAATGTTTTTTAAAACTAATATTAATTTAAAAATAAAACTTTCATTTTTAACTTATTAATTCTAACAGTTTTTTAACTAAACAAACTTTTTAAAAACTTCCTTGCTATAAATAACAATAATAAATACAGTATTCGAATGCAATAAACAAACTATTGAGAGCAACTAAAACCAGAAAGTACGTAATAACAAAATCTATTTATAAGTGTGTTTCAAAGTTACATTGAAAAACTTTTTGAAAAATTACAGCATATGTACAAAGTTTACATTCTACACTTATACAGTATATTCTCATATTATACACTTTTACACATTCCTTGTATTAATAAAAAATTACCGTTAACAAAAACAAAAAAAAACAATACATAAACAAAAAAAGGTCCTCAAAAATTATTATATTAAAAAATGGGATCATTCTTAATTTCCACATAACAACATTCATATCAAATAATGTTAAAAGTCAATTTATTTCTTTTGTTTTTTGGGTTTTAATTGGTTTTTCAAAAAATATTTTCAAAACTTGTCAACCACAAAGAAAAATAACGGGAATTTGATGCCAAGAAATATCATATATTACATATATTCTAGATATATAATCTATATATATAAAAGGGAATGTTTGTGTGTATGTTTGTTTGTTTGTTTGTTTGTTTGTTTGTTTGTATGTAGCGAATAGACTCCTAAACTGCCCAGCCGATTTTCATGAAAATTTGTACATAGGGGTTTTTGGGTACGGAAAGAAATCGTGGCCCAAAAATTTTGCTCTAACGGACCGCCAAGTTGGGGCTGTGGTGCAAGTATTTAAACTTCTTTGTTCTAAAATGAAAACGGTTTGACCGATTGACTTCAAATTTTGTATACGTGATGCTCTTTGAGAATTGAGTAGACACTATTAACAGTTTTGGAATTTGTTAACCCATGTCGGGCCGACGGGTGGTCAAAAAAAATTTTGGGTCCAAACTTTGTCCGATTTTACGAAATTCTGCTTTGGTTTAAAAGAAAGCCCCAAAAAAATTTTTGTTGAGTTCCATTAACCCTTTGCGGCCCAACAGCTTTTTATAGGTTTTTTCAATACTTTACTCTAAATTCGAAACGGTTTGACCGATTGACTTCAAATTTTGTATACGTGATGCTCTTTGAGAATTGAGTAGACACTATTGACAGTTTTGGAATTTGTTAACCCATGTCGGGCCGACGGGTGGTCAAAAAAAATTTTGGGTCCAAATTTTGTCCGATTTTACGAAATTCTGCTTTGGCTTAAAAGAAAGCCCCAAAAAAAATTTTGTTGAGTTCCATTAACCCATTGCGGCCCAACAGCTTTTTATAGCTTTTTTCAATACTTTACTCTAAATTCGAAACGGTTTGACCGATTGACTTCAAATTTTGTATACGTGATTCTCCTTGAGAATTGAGTTGACACTATTAACAGTTTTGGAATTTGTTAACTCATGTCGGGCCGACGGGTGGTCAAAAAAAATTTTGGGTCCAAATTTTGTCCGATTTTACGAAATTCTGCTTTACCTTTAAAGAAATCCCCAAAAAAAATTTTGTTGAGTTCCATTAGCCCATTGCGGCCCAAAAGCTTTTTATAGGTTTTTTCTATACTTTACTCTAAATTAGAAACGGTTCGACCAATTGACTTCAAAATTTGGATACGTGATGCTCCTTGAGAATTGAGTTGACACTATTAACAGTTTTGGAATTTATTAACCCATGTTGGGCCGACGGGGTGTCAAAAAAAATGTTGGGTCCGAATTTTGTCCGATTTTATGAAATTCTGCTTTGGCTAAAAAGAAAACCCAGAAAAAAATTTTATTGACTTGCATTAACCCATTGGGGCCAACAGCTTTTTATAGGTTTTTTCAATACTTAACTCTAAATTAAAAACGGTTTGACCGATTTTCTTTAAATTTTGTATACGTGCTCCCCTGTGAGAATTGAGTTGACACTATTAACAGATATGGAATTTGTTAACCCATGTCGGCCCGACGGTTGGTCAAAATAATTTTGGAAGCTAATATTGTCAAAATTTGCGAAGTACTGCTTTGGCTAAAAAGAAAGCCCCAAAAAAATTTTGTTGAGCGATTTGGAAGCAAATTACGTCCAATTTTGCGCAATACTGCTTTGCCCAAAGAGAAAGTGTAGTTCCGTTGACCCAGTGGGGCACAGTGGCTTTTAATAGATTTTTGCGTTACTTAACTCTAAAGTAGAAACGATTTGACCGGTTTACCTCAAGTTTTATATGTGTGAAGCAACTTGAAAATGGAGTTGAGTCTGTTAACAGTCGGTCTTGCGATTTTTCAAAAAAATTTTTTGGAAGTAAATTACGTCAAAATTTGGAAAGTAGTTCGTACTGCTTTGAATTACAGAAATTTTCAAAAATTACTAGAATAATCCTAGAAAAATTGTTTTAAAAAGATTGCTTTCACACATTTTAAAATTTACATGTGTAAACCGTGTGAAGTTTTGTGTTAACTTTTTGCAGTAACATCAAATTCAATTAAACCTCCATTGAGAAGCGCAGCAACGCGCACCGGGTATTAGCTAGTATAATATATATACAACAGTTATCATTATTTTTATTTTATAATTTTTAATGGTTTTTTAAGTACCATAAATAATACCATTTTTTTCTAAAATGTACATATGGGCTTGAAAAAAAAGTGGTTTGTGGTTAGGATTATGTTTGAGGTTAGGGTTGAATAATTCGCAAATCCAAAAATTCTAATAAACTAAAACTTGGACATAATGACCGAAAAGCAATAAGTTTCTAATTACTTTTTTGGATGGACATTTTGCCTTGCTTGTTGTAATGTGTGTAGCATACGTAAAACATACAAAACAACGTAAATAAGATCTTTATAACAGTAAAAAAATATGTCAATAAATTTCATAATTTTCACATACAAAAAACAAAAAAAAAAAACAAAAACAATGAGGGAAAAAAATAATGTGGAGCCAAACCTAATATACAAAAAAAAAAGTGTATACAAAAAATTGTATCTATACAATGCTCGTCAAGTTTTTATATAATAAAATTTTGAACTACGTAGTTATATTTAAGGACAAAGTATTAAATGCATCTAAATCAAGGTTGCCGTGTGGTAGAATTTAAGAAATTTTACCCTTAAAGTGATTTTTAAGGTTAAAAAGTTATTTTCTCTTAATATTCAAAAAATATTAAAATATATTTATAATTAGGGTTACCAATTTATCTAATAAATTTAAAAATAAAAAATTATACAATTAGGTTCGGAATTTGTTACCATATTGCTACCAGCGTAGTATTAAGTTTCCTGTATGAAAACTAAAGAATTGATTTAAGAATGAAAACTAAAATTTTGACAGGAGTTTAATATTCAATGTATATAGTATTTATGAATAAATAACATAATTTATTTATTTTAATTATTTATTTGACAGTTTACCTAACCACACATTATATTGTGACAGCGACAAAATTATATCAGTTATCATGGATTACACAGGACGTACAAAAAAAAAGGACGCTTTTTATTATTACAGTTATTTTTGGATCTATTACGTTAAGATTATAATTAGAATATGCTATAAGACCCGCATGCTTAATACGTTCAAATTTGGCTTAATAAATAAAACGATTTCTATTGAATGTCATTGTATATCTGTACTCTTAAAAGTCGTGATTATCCACCATAACTAAAAATAAAATAGGCGACAAAAAACATCCCTTCTTCACCTCCACTGACGAAATAATTATTTCGGTCTAGTACATTCCAACTATTTTAAGCGGCACAACGGTTGCTAATGGTTACCATAAATAAAAATTAAAATAGGTGACAAAGGACAACCAAGCTCTCATCCCCACTCCGATACAAATTCTTTGGATATTGCAGAAACTATTTGATTTATTAATTTTCATAATTCTCTAAAATTATTACGTCTGGCAACTCTCATTAAAACTTTCTAAATAACTAACTGTACAATGTATTCAGTGAGGTAATTTTGAACACTGGGTAATATTAAGTTATCAATAAAATGGTAGAATTTTATTGCAAGTATTTGTTTTGTTTTCTTTTTAAAACTAAATAAAAAAAATTAAAAAACAACAAAATATAGTCAATGTATAATTTTTTTTTTCAATAAACCGTAATACCGTTATACTGTTCTCATTTTGAAAAAAAATTGCGCAGTATTTTGTATCATTATGTATTTATTTATTTTTTATATTCCAATATTCAATGTATTAAATATCAATTGATTACAAAAAAAAAAAAAGAAAAAATAATAAAAAAAACAAAAAAAAGGATCTCTTAGAAAAAACAAATAAAAAAAAATTGTTTTTCTTCAGTGATACGTAATAAAGTAAGAAATCAAATATTAAATACAAACAAAATAAGAAGGGACTTAAATTTAAGGTAAAACCTTAGGTGAAATATAAAGACCTTAATAAATCACCGTTCTATATATATATATACTTATACATGTATATGTATATATATATATTTCTAATTACATAAATGTAACATAGTACCAGCTACTCTTCAACAAAAATATAGATCGTTATTTTTTTTATAAAATATAAAATATAGGCAAGGCTAAGAGCAACAACAAATACAATAATAATAATAAAAAAAAAAAATTGGCAAAAATTAAAAAAAAAAAAAAATTAGCAAAAAAAAAACAAATAGTAGACACAATATACAACAACAACTAACAAAGAAGATAAAAGAAAATATTAAATTGAATTGAATGTAATTATATAAGTATTGAAATATTTTTTCTAGAAAAAAATGTAGTGTGAATAAGAAAAAAAAAATACAAAATACTTATTTATATACATATTTATTGACATACACACTTAAGGTGTAACTGTTTGTTTATTACTTTCATAGTTGGAATTAAATAATTACGGTAAAATATTAGGTTTGGCATATTTATAAATGATAAACAAATATATATATATATATACATATATTTATATATATAAATAATAATAATATAAATACGCAAATGTGCAGGGATCAACTATTTACTTCAGTACAATCCTACAATAGTACAAAAAAATACATAAATAAATTAAGAAAAATATTGTATAAAAGATATTTGAATTTGAAATTCTTATTCATTACTACATTTCTTAGAAAATCAAATTATTCTATTTTAATTTACGATTAAATCACAACACATTTTTTGTTGTTGTTGGGGTGGTCCAAAAGTTAGTTCATAATTGTGAAATGAAAAAACTTACAGAATGAAAAATAAACCCATAGACACAGGCAAGTTCATATAAAAGTATATAATAAGGAGTTATTCAAGGGGAATGATACAATTTAAAGTGGTTATAACGGCAACACTGTGTATTATTTTTTGACATTTCTGGCATGTCATTAAGTAGAGCTGTTCATTATAGGCTATGTCATTTAATCACGAGAAGATGCACAAAGTTTAGAAATTATTAAATTGTTTTATTAAAATCAGTTCTCATTTGTGATCCAAATTAATGTGATCGCATTTTTTAATTATTGGGGAAGTTTTTTAATTATTATCAGAGCCAGAGAGGCCTAAACAACATTACATAGTTTTTTATTATTGAAACTTTTTAAATAAATATCATTAAAAACTTAAGTTTTATGTGGGTTAGCTCCACTTTGGTATTCTATTTTATACTTTAATATAATTTACTTTTGCAGAAGTAAAGTAGAGTTAATGCTACTAGATTTACCAGATAAGAATAGTAAAGATAATTTTAAAAATCAAATAATTTAGTGGAATAATATTTGGAGCTGTATGGTATTAGCGCAGTTATATAAAATATTTTTAAGTAAAGTTAATGACATTTACTGTTAATAAGAATGTACGGAATATCGTCTAATTATTTGATAATGAAATTCTTAAAATTCTGAAAATGATTATATATTGAATTTTACTTCTTATAAGTGTACGCGGTTAGCATTTGGATTACTAACCGAGGGGGTCCGAGTTCGATTATATCATACGATATTTAATTAAAAAAAAAATTAGTAAAAAATATTTTGTTTTTACAAATCTCCTTGCTGATCAAATATTATTTAAAATATAAAAAATATATTGCATAAGCAAAGTAGGTAATTAATATTTGTTATTATAAATAAATAGAAAGTATTTAATTTAAGAACCTCAAATATCAAATAGGTAAAGGACTATTTTAATATTTGGCAATATTTACTGATTTATTAGTCCTGCTCCTAATAATAAATAAATATTGATCTGAAATCGATTTATCGATTTGTTTACTAACAATAAATTATTACAAATATACTTAATAAATTTGTACCATACTAATATCATTGATTAATTAAAAAATTAATCGAATGGCAAATCAGTTTTAAAATATAGAACACAAAATAAAATTAAGTCAAGAGTAATTGAAAAAAATTACAAAATGTTATAATTAATTAAAATTGGCAAAAGGTAATAAAACACAAATCACTAACAACAAAAACAACAACAGCAACAACAAATAATACTAACAAAAACTATACTAAAACTTACCAATTAAATCTATTTAATCCGTCTGTTTCGACGTAATATATGTTCGTGTTTATCTTTTCTTTTTATTATATTTGGTTTTTTTCTCAAAATAAGTTTTTTTTTTTAATTTATTTTACGTTGTTATTTCTTACCTGTAAACAAGGTGAAAACAAAATTTTGTTATTTTTTTTAATTTTTCTTTTTTTGACACAAAAAAAATATGTAGCACAAATTTTTTTTAAAGAAAATTTTGGATTAAAAGTTTATTTTGGTTGATTAGATGGTATTGTTTTTATTTTATAACAAAACATGAATATAAAACATAAAAAGAATAAAAATCCTTTTTTATTTTTGTATATGTATGTAATAAATTAACATTCAAATGTATGCGTACATACATTTTTACATACAAGTATCAAATAAATGAATATAAAATATCAAAAAAAAATTTTTTTTAATGACACACAATTACAGTTACGGAAATATAATTTGAACTTCATGTTTTTGAGTATTTATGTAGAATTTTTAAATCCATTGGTAAGTAATCAATTAAGTGATTGTTAAGTAATTATAAAATATTTGTGAGTTTTGTGTTTTGAAAGTGTTTTGAATGAAAGACAGTTCTTATTTCTGTTAACCTTAATCCAGCAATTTACTTTTATATTAAAACACATTTTTAAATGCAAAGATTTTCCATAAATTTTTGGTTAATGAAAATTTTCAATAATTTAAGCTTAAAAGTTTTCAAGCATTAAAAGAACTGTTTTTTATACCAGCAATTTACTTTTGTGTACCAAATCCTCAAGATCTACCATTCATTTTTTATTTTCTACATTTAAGGGGGCTTGTTTTACTTTAATAATTGTTAATATTTATTGATAAGAATTTATGAAAATTTTTCTTATTTACAACTTTTATTTTGCAAATTCTAATTACATTAAATGAAACTGCGTAAGCTATTGTATAAATTTTTGTTATATAAGATATTTAAATTTTAATACAATCATTTATTTGTATATTTAAAGGCGAAGTTTTTCAAAAAAACCAATTTAATTTGGAAATTTAGGACTATTTAAATTTGGTAAAAAAAAAACAACATTCAGTTGAAAATAGACTAATTTTATTAAGAAAAGGATTAAATTTATGTGAAAAGAGTATGTTATTAATATTTGACTTATCTGATATATTAAAATTAACTAAGATACCAAATATGTTCACCTTTATTTGATCTTTTCAATAATATTTAAATAAAATTTATATTTATAAGTCCCTAACTCTTCTTTGGTGGAAAAACACATTATGACAATTATATTATTACGTAATGCAGAAGACTGACGCTTTTACGTAATTCTGAAGAGTTTTTTTGGAGTAAATTTAAAATTAATTTTTAATAATTACCAAAAATTATAAAATAAATAAATGTGCTAATTCGCGTGCCCTAATATATGATCAAAAGTAACACTTAACAAAAAAGATATAAGTAACCAAGTGTTTGCGTGATTAGGACAGTGTTTATTAAATATTAGTTTTTGGGGGTGTATTTTAGATTGTAAGATCCAATTCAATCCAGGATTATATTTTAAAATGTAACTAAATTCAACTTTAAAGGAGAAATACGTATTCTCATATTAATATATCAAGAAATCTTGAAATCCCATTTCATGAAAGTATTAAAATTGATTTTTACATTTGAACCTGTCGTACGACGGGCTTTCTCGTAATATTTTTTAAATTACTAGAATTCATCATTTACATTAAAAGTTATCATTTATCTGTCAAAAAATTAAAATTTTTAATAAAATACATTTTAATATTCTATGTGTTTGTAACTGTTATAATCATATGCCATTTTGTATTTTTATTGAATACTTATAATAAATAATTTTTTATTGTTTTTATTTTATTTTTTGAACCACGAACAACAAAAACAATAAAACCAAAAACAATAAAAGCAATAAACATAAAAACAAAAAAAAACTGTCAAGAAAATAATTTGTTATTGGTAAAAGGATCAAAATATTTAATTTTAATATATTCATTCAAATTATATATTTATGTATGTATGTATACATATAAATAATAAAAGTACATAATAATATTATGTATATATGAATATGAAAATTCAATTGAATTTCAATTTTTTTGGTTTTTTTTTTGAATTTAAATGGAAATTTATTTTCAATTTTCTTTCTTTTTACATAATTTATTTCTATTTCTTTTGTTTTTTTTTTTTTGCTAATCTTTTGCTTAATTTTATTTTATCCTTAAAAAAAAACAAAACAAAAACAAAATATCCTTACATAAATTATCCTTCAATAAGAGTCAGCATAAAAAGATGAAAATGAAATATAGAAGTATTAATTATGCAACTTCTTTTATGAACAAAAGATATACCGTTTTTATATACGTATATATATATAATATAATATAATTATGTATTAATATATGTAAACTGTTTTAATTTTTTTTTTTTTATAATATATGTAATAATTTATTTAATTTTTATAGTTAAAGTTCTCAAATATATATATGTATGTATAACACAATATAGTTTATATCAAAAAAAAACTTAAAACGAAATTTTTCAAGGATAAATTTTGTTATCCTTTTTTTTTTATTAAATTTTTTTCAAAATATTTTTTTTTATAAAATGTTTATTTTTTTTACTAATATTATTATCCAAAATTTGATTTATTATTAAATTATTTAAAGTAAAAGGAATTTATTAATGTCCTTTTTAATTTTTTTTGCACAATAATATAGAAATTCTATGTTTTTTTTTTTAAATAATTAATTTTACAATTTTTCTTTAGATTTTATTTGTGTTTTAATACCGCGACACCATTTTGTTATGTTTGTTCATCCTAAATACTGAATTATCCTTCAATTTTTCTAAAATGGAATAAATGGAATTTTTTTTTTAATATATATACATATAACTTAGGCTAAAGTTACTATATTGTAACTTTTGAGCTTTTTTTTTTTTTCAAACATTTAAATTATGTGATTTTGTATATATATATAAAAAGGATTAAAAGTATCTATATATGAAAAGGACGAAAGGTATAAAATGAAAAAGCACAGAATAAAGCTATAAAAAAGTTTTTTTATTTGATTTTTAATTTATTGTTCTTGTTGTTTTGTTTTTTT